>OX637492.1:0-15000 GCA_951800055.1 Cenopis cana | reverse complement strand
GGTTAGGTTAGGTTAGGTTAGGTTAGGTTAGGTTAGGTTAGGTTAGGTTAGGTTAGGTTAGGTTAGGTTAGGTTAGGTTAGGTAGGTTAGGTTAGGTTAGGTTAGGTTAGGTTAGGTTAGGTTAGGTTAGGTTAGGTTAGGTTAGGTTAGGTTAGGTTAGGTTAGGTTAGGTTAGGTTAGGTTAGGTTAGGTTAGGTTAGGTTAGGTTAGGTTAGGTTAGGTTAGGTTAGGTTAGGTTAGGTTAGGTTAGGTTAGGTTAGGTTAGGTTAGGTTAGGTTAGGTTAGGTTAGGTTAGGTTAGGTTAGGTTAGGTTAGGTTAGGTTAGGTTAGGTTAGGTTAGGTTAGGTTAGGTTAGGTTAGGTTAGGTTAGGTTAGGTTAGGTTAGGTTAGGTTAGGTTAGGTTAGGTTAGGTTAGGTTAGGTTAGGTTAGGTTAGGTTAGGTTAGGTTAGGTTAGGTTAGGTTAGGTTAGGTTAGGTTAGGTTAGGTTAGGTTAGGTTAGGTTAGGTTAGGTTAGGTTAGGTTAGGTTAGGTTAGGTTAGGTTAGGTTAGGTTAGGTTAGGTTAGGTTAGGTTAGGTTAGGTTAGGTTAGGTTAGGTTAGGTTAGGTTAGGTTAGGTTAGGTTAGGTTAGGTTAGGTTAGGTTAGGTTAGGTTAGGTTAGGTTAGGTTAGGTTAGGTTAGGTTAGGTTAGGTTAGGTTAGGTTAGGTTAGGTTAGGTTAGGTTAGGTTAGGTTAGGTTAGGTTAGGTTAGGTTAGGTTAGGTTAGGTTAGGTTAGGTTAGGTTAGGTTAGGTTAGGTTAGGTTAGGTTAGGTTAGGTTAGGTTAGGTTAGGTTAGGTTAGGTTAGGTTAGGTTAGGTTAGGTTAGGTTAGGTTAGGTTAGGTTAGGTTAGGTTAGGTTAGGTTAGGTTAGGTTAGGTTAGGTTAGGTTAGGTTAGGTTAGGTTAGGTTAGGTTAGGTTAGGTTAGGTTAGGTTAGGTTAGGTTAGGTTAGGTTAGGTTAGGTTAGGTTAGGTTAGGTTAGGTTAGGTTAGGTTAGGTTAGGTTAGGTTAGGTTAGGTTAGGTTAGGTTAGGTTAGGTTAGGTTAGGTTAGGTTAGGTTAGGTTAGGTTAGGTTAGGTTAGGTTAGGTTAGGTTAGGTTAGGTTAGGTTAGGTTAGGTTAGGTTAGGTTAGGTTAGGTTAGGTTAGGTTAGGTTAGGTTAGGTTAGGTTAGGTTAGGTTAGGTTAGGTTAGGTTAGGTTAGGTTAGGTTAGGTTAGGTTAGGTTAGGTTAGGTTAGGTTAGGTTAGGTTAGGTTAGGTTAGGTTAGGTTAGGTTAGGTTAGGTTAGGTTAGGTTAGGTTAGGTTAGGTTAGGTTAGGTTAGGTTAGGTTAGGTTAGGTTAGGTTAGGTTAGGTTAGGTTAGGTTAGGTTAGGTTAGGTTAGGTTAGGTTAGGTTAGGTTAGGTTAGGTTAGGTTAGGTTAGGTTAGGTTAGGTTAGGTTAGGTTAGGTTAGGTTAGGTTAGGTTAGGTTAGGTTAGGTTAGGTTAGGTTAGGTTAGGTTAGGTTAGGTTAGGTTAGGTTAGGTTAGGTTAGGTTAGGTTAGGTTAGGTTAGGTTAGGTTAGGTTAGGTTAGGTTAGGTTAGGTTAGGTTAGGTTAGGTTAGGTTAGGTTAGGTTAGGTTAGGTTAGGTTAGGTTAGGTTAGGTTAGGTTAGGTTAGGTTAGGTTAGGTTAGGTTAGGTTAGGTTAGGTTAGGTTAGGTTAGGTTAGGTTAGGTTAGGTTAGGTTAGGTTAGGTTAGGTTAGGTTAGGTTAGGTTAGGTTAGGTTAGGTTAGGTTAGGTTAGGTTAGGTTAGGTTAGGTTAGGTTAGGTTAGGTTAGGTTAGGTTAGGTTAGGTTAGGTTAGGTTAGGTTAGGTTAGGTTAGGTTAGGTTAGGTTAGGTTAGGTTAGGTTAGGTTAGGTTAGGTTAGGTTAGGTTAGGTTAGGTTAGGTTAGGTTAGGTTAGGTTAGGTTAGGTTAGGTTAGGTTAGGTTAGGTTAGGTTAGGTTAGGTTAGGTTAGGTTAGGTTAGGTTAGGTTAGGTTAGGTTAGGTTAGGTTAGGTTAGGTTAGGTTAGGTTAGGTTAGGTTAGGTTAGGTTAGGTTAGGTTAGGTTAGGTTAGGTTAGGTTAGGTTAGGTTAGGTTAGGTTAGGTTAGGTTAGGTTAGGTTAGGTTAGGTTAGGTTAGGTTAGGTTAGGTTAGGTTAGGTTAGGTTAGGTTAGGTTAGGTTAGGTTAGGTTAGGTTAGGTTAGGTTAGGTTAGGTTAGGTTAGGTTAGGTTAGGTTAGGTTAGGTTAGGTTAGGTTAGGTTAGGTTAGGTTAGGTTAGGTTAGGTTAGGTTAGGTTAGGTTAGGTTAGGTTAGGTTAGGTTAGGTTAGGTTAGGTTAGGTTAGGTTAGGTTAGGTTAGGTTAGGTTAGGTTAGGTTAGGTTAGGTTAGGTTAGGTTAGGTTAGGTTAGGTTAGGTTAGGTTAGGTTAGGTTAGGTTAGGTTAGGTTAGGTTAGGTTAGGTTAGGTTAGGTTAGGTTAGGTTAGGTTAGGTTAGGTTAGGTTAGGTTAGGTTAGGTTAGGTTAGGTTAGGTTAGGTTAGGTTAGGTTAGGTTAGGTTAGGTTAGGTTAGGTTAGGTTAGGTTAGGTTAGGTTAGGTTAGGTTAGGTTAGGTTAGGTTAGGTTAGGTTAGGTTAGGTTAGGTTAGGTTAGGTTAGGTTAGGTTAGGTTAGGTTAGGTTAGGTTAGGTTAGGTTAGGTTAGGTTAGGTTAGGTTAGGTTAGGTTAGGTTAGGTTAGGTTAGGTTAGGTTAGGTTAGGTTAGGTTAGGTTAGGTTAGGTTAGGTTAGGTTAGGTTAGGTTAGGTTAGGTTAGGTTAGGTTAGGTTAGGTTAGGTTAGGTTAGGTTAGGTTAGGTTAGGTTAGGTTAGGTTAGGTTAGGTTAGGTTAGGTTAGGTTAGGTTAGGTTAGGTTAGGTTAGGTTAGGTTAGGTTAGGTTAGGTTAGGTTAGGTTAGGTTAGGTTAGGTTAGGTTAGGTTAGGTTAGGTTAGGTTAGGTTAGGTTAGGTTAGGTTAGGTTAGGTTAGGTTAGGTTAGGTTAGGTTAGGTTAGGTTAGGTTAGGTTAGGTTAGGTTAGGTTAGGTTAGGTTAGGTTAGGTTAGGTTAGGTTAGGTTAGGTTAGGTTAGGTTAGGTTAGGTTAGGTTAGGTTAGGTTAGGTTAGGTTAGGTTAGGTTAGGTTAGGTTAGGTTAGGTTAGGTTAGGTTAGGTTAGGTTAGGTTAGGTTAGGTTAGGTTAGGTTAGGTTAGGTTAGGTTAGGTTAGGTTAGGTTAGGTTAGGTTAGGTTAGGTTAGGTTAGGTTAGGTTAGGTTAGGTTAGGTTAGGTTAGGTTAGGTTAGGTTAGGTTAGGTTAGGTTAGGTTAGGTTAGGTTAGGTTAGGTTAGGTTAGGTTAGGTTAGGTTAGGTTAGGTTAGGTTAGGTTAGGTTAGGTTAGGTTAGGTTAGGTTAGGTTAGGTTAGGTTAGGTTAGGTTAGGTTAGGTTAGGTTAGGTTAGGTTAGGTTAGGTTAGGTTAGGTTAGGTTAGGTTAGGTTAGGTTAGGTTAGGTTAGGTTAGGTTAGGTTAGGTTAGGTTAGGTTAGGTTAGGTTAGGTTAGGTTAGGTTAGGTTAGGTTAGGTTAGGTTAGGTTAGGTTAGGTTAGGTTAGGTTAGGTTAGGTTAGGTTAGGTTAGGTTAGGTTAGGTTAGGTTAGGTTAGGTTAGGTTAGGTTAGGTTAGGTTAGGTTAGGTTAGGTTAGGTTAGGTTAGGTTAGGTTAGGTTAGGTTAGGTTAGGTTAGGTTAGGTTAGGTTAGGTTAGGTTAGGTTAGGTTAGGTTAGGTTAGGTTAGGTTAGGTTAGGTTAGGTTAGGTTAGGTTAGGTTAGGTTAGGTTAGGTTAGGTTAGGTTAGGTTAGGTTAGGTTAGGTTAGGTTAGGTTAGGTTAGGTTAGGTTAGGTTAGGTTAGGTTAGGTTAGGTTAGGTTAGGTTAGGTTAGGTTAGGTTAGGTTAGGTTAGGTTAGGTTAGGTTAGGTTAGGTTAGGTTAGGTTAGGTTAGGTTAGGTTAGGTTAGGTTAGGTTAGGTTAGGTTAGGTTAGGTTAGGTTAGGTTAGGTTAGGTTAGGTTAGGTTAGGTTAGGTTAGGTTAGGTTAGGTTAGGTTAGGTTAGGTTAGGTTAGGTTAGGTTAGGTTAGGTTAGGTTAGGTTAGGTTAGGTTAGGTTAGGTTAGGTTAGGTTAGGTTAGGTTAGGTTAGGTTAGGTTAGGTTAGGTTAGGTTAGGTTAGGTTAGGTTAGGTTAGGTTAGGTTAGGTTAGGTTAGGTTAGGTTAGGTTAGGTTAGGTTAGGTTAGGTTAGGTTAGGTTAGGTTAGGTTAGGTTAGGTTAGGTTAGGTTAGGTTAGGTTAGGTTAGGTTAGGTTAGGTTAGGTTAGGTTAGGTTAGGTTAGGTTAGGTTAGGTTAGGTTAGGTTAGGTTAGGTTAGGTTAGGTTAGGTTAGGTTAGGTTAGGTTAGGTTAGGTTAGGTTAGGTTAGGTTAGGTTAGGTTAGGTTAGGTTAGGTTAGGTTAGGTTAGGTTAGGTTAGGTTAGGTTAGGTTAGGTTAGGTTAGGTTAGGTTAGGTTAGGTTAGGTTAGGTTAGGTTAGGTTAGGTTAGGTTAGGTTAGGTTAGGTTAGGTTAGGTTAGGTTAGGTTAGGTTAGGTTAGGTTAGGTTAGGTTAGGTTAGGTTAGGTTAGGTTAGGTTAGGTTAGGTTAGGTTAGGTTAGGTTCGGTTAGGTTAGGTTAGGTTAGGTTAGGTTAGGTTAGGTTAGGTTAGGTTAGGTTAGGTTAGGTTAGGTTAGGTTAGGTTAGGTTAGGTTAGGTTAGGTTAGGTTAGGTTAGGTTAGGTTAGGTTAGGTTAGGTTAGGTTAGGTTAGGTTAGGTTAGGTTAGGTTAGGTTAGGTTAGGTTAGGTTAGGTTAGGTTAGGTTAGGTTAGGTTAGGTTAGGTTAGGTTAGGTTAGGTTAGGTTAGGTTAGGTTAGGTTAGGTTAGGTTAGGTTAGGTTAGGTTAGGTTAGGTTAGGTTAGGTTAGGTTAGGTTAGGTTAGGTTAGGTTAGGTTAGGTTAGGTTAGGTTAGGTTAGGTTAGGTTAGGTTAGGTTAGGTTAGGTTAGGTTAGGTTAGGTTAGGTTAGGTTAGGTTAGGTTAGGTTAGGTTAGGTTAGGTTAGGTTAGGTTAGGTTAGGTTAGGTTAGGTTAGGTTAGGTTAGGTTAGGTTAGGTTAGGTTAGGTTAGGTTAGGTTAGGTTAGGTTAGGTTAGGTTAGGTTAGGTTAGGTTAGGTTAGGTTAGGTTAGGTTAGGTTAGGTTAGGTTAGGTTAGAGGTTAGGTTAGGTTAGGTTAGGTTAGGTTAGGTTAGGTTAGGTTAGGTTAGGTTAGGTTAGGTTAGGTTAGGTTAGGTTAGGTTAGGTTAGGTTAGGTTAGGTTAGGTTAGGTTAGGTTAGGTTAGGTTAGGTTAGGTTAGGTTAGGTTAGGTTAGGTTAGGTTAGGTTAGGTTAGGTTAGGTTAGGTTAGGTTAGGTTAGGTTAGGTTAGGTTAGGTTAGGTTAGGTTAGGTTAGGTTAGGTTAGGTTAGGTTAGGTTAGGTTAGGTTAGGTTAGGTTAGGTTAGGTTAGGTTAGGTTAGGTTAGGTTAGGTTAGGTTAGGTTAGGTTAGGTTAGGTTAGGTTAGGTTAGGTTAGGTTAGGTTAGGTTAGGTTAGGTTAGGTTAGGTTAGGTTAGGTTAGGTTAGGTTAGGTTAGGTTAGGTTAGGTTAGGTTAGGTTAGGTTAGGTTAGGTTAGGTTAGGTTAGGTTAGGTTAGGTTAGGTTAGGTTAGGTTAGGTTAGGTTAGGTTAGGTTAGGTTAGGTTAGGTTAGGTTAGGTTAGGTTAGGTTAGGTTAGGTTAGGTTAGGTTAGGTTAGGTTAGGTTAGGTTAGGTTAGGTTAGGTTAGGTTAGGTTAGGTTAGGTTAGGTTAGGTTAGGTTAGGTTAGGTTAGGTTAGGTTAGGTTAGGTTAGGTTAGGTTAGGTTAGGTTAGGTTAGGTTAGGTTAGGTTAGGTTAGGTTAGGTTAGGTTAGGTTAGGTTAGGTTAGGTTAGGTTAGGTTAGGTTAGGTTAGGTTAGGTTAGGTTAGGTTAGGTTAGGTTAGGTTAGGTTAGGTTAGGTTAGGTTAGGTTAGGTTAGGTTAGGTTAGGTTAGGTTAGGTTAGGTTAGGTTAGGTTAGGTTAGGTTAGGTTAGGTTAGGTTAGGTTAGGTTAGGTTAGGTTAGGTTAGGTTAGGTTAGGTTAGGTTAGGTTAGGTTAGGTTAGGTTAGGTTAGGTTAGGTTAGGTTAGGTTAGGTTAGGTTAGGTTAGGTTAGGTTAGGTTAGGTTAGGTTAGGTTAGGTTAGGTTAGGTTAGGTTAGGTTAGGTTAGGTTAGGTTAGGTTAGGTTAGGTTAGGTTAGGTTAGGTTAGGTTAGGTTAGGTTAGGTTAGGTTAGGTTAGGTTAGGTTAGGTCTAGGTTAGGTTAGGTTAGGTTAGGTTAGGTTAGGTTAGGTTAGGTTAGGTTAGGTTAGGTTAGGTTAGGTTAGGTTAGGTTAGGTTAGGTTAGGTTAGGTTAGGTTAGGTTAGGTTAGGTTAGGTTAGGTTAGGTTAGGTTAGGTTAGGTTAGGTTAGGTTAGGTTAGGTTAGGTTAGGTTAGGTTAGGTTAGGTTAGGTTAGGTTAGGTTAGGTTAGGTTAGGTTAGGTTAGGTTAGGTTAGGTTAGGTTAGGTTAGGTTAGGTTAGGTTAGGTTAGGTTAGGTTAGGTTAGGTTAGGTTAGGTTAGGTTAGGTTAGGTTAGGTTAGGTTAGGTTAGGTTAGGTTAGGTTAGGTTAGGTTAGGTTAGGTTAGGTTAGGTTAGGTTAGGTTAGGTTAGGTTAGGTTAGGTTAGGTTAGGTTAGGTTAGGTTAGGTTAGGTTAGGTTAGGTTAGGTTAGGTTAGGTTAGGTTAGGTTAGGTTAGGTTAGGTTAGGTTAGGTTAGGTTAGGTTAGGTTAGGTTAGGTTAGGTTAGGTTAGGTTAGGTTAGGTTAGGTTAGGTTAGGTTAGGTTAGGTTAGGTTAGGTTAGGTTAGGTTAGGTTAGGTTAGGTTAGGTTAGGTTAGGTTAGGTTAGGTTAGGTTAGGTTAGGTTAGGTTAGGTTAGGTTAGGTTAGGTTAGGTTAGGTTAGGTTAGGTTAGGTTAGGTTAGGTTAGGTTAGGTTAGGTTAGGTTAGGTTAGGTTAGGTTAGGTTAGGTTAGGTTAGGTTAGGTTAGGTTAGGTTAGGTTAGGTTAGGTTAGGTTAGGTTAGGTTAGGTTAGGTTAGGTTAGGTTAGGTTAGGTTAGGTTAGGTTAGGTTAGGTTAGGTTAGGTTAGGTTAGGTTAGGTTAGGTTAGGTTAGGTTAGGTTAGGTTAGGTTAGGTTAGGTTAGGTTAGGTTAGGTTAGGTTAGGTTAGGTTAGGTTAGGTTAGGTTAGGTTAGGTTAGGTTAGGTTAGGTTAGGTTAGGTTAGGTTAGGTTAGGTTAGGTTAGGTTAGGTTAGGTTAGGTTAGGTTAGGTTAGGTTAGGTTAGGTTAGGTTAGGTTAGGTTAGGTTAGGTTAGGTTAGGTTAGGTTAGGTTAGGTTAGGTTAGGTTAGGTTAGGTTAGGTTAGGTTAGGTTAGGTTAGGTTAGGTTAGGTTAGGTTAGGTTAGGTTAGGTTAGGTTAGGTTAGGTTAGGTTAGGTTAGGTTAGGTTAGGTTAGGTTAGGTTAGGTTAGGTTAGGTTAGGTTAGGTTAGGTTAGGTTAGGTTAGGTTAGGTTAGGTTAGGTTAGGTTAGGTTAGGTTAGGTTAGGTTAGGTTAGGTTAGGTTAGGTTAGGTTAGGTTAGGTTAGGTTAGGTTAGGTTAGGTTAGGTTAGGTTAGGTTAGGTTAGGTTAGGTTAGGTTAGGTTAGGTTAGGTTAGGTTAGGTTAGGTTAGGTTAGGTTAGGTTAGGTTAGGTTAGGTTAGGTTAGGTTAGGTTAGGTTAGGTTAGGTTAGGTTAGGTTAGGTTAGGTTAGGTTAGGTTAGGTTAGGTTAGGTTAGGTAGGTTAGGTTAGGTTAGGTTAGGTTAGGTTAGGTTAGGTTAGGTTAGGTTAGGTTAGGTTAGGTTAGGTTAGGTTAGGTTAGGTTAGGTTAGGTTAGGTTAGGTTAGGTTAGGTTAGGTTAGGTTAGGTTAGGTTAGGTTAGGTTAGGTTAGGTTAGGTTAGGTTAGGTTAGGTTAGGTTAGGTTAGGTTAGGTTAGGTTAGGTTAGGTTAGGTTAGGTTAGGTTAGGTTAGGTTAGGTTAGGTTAGGTTAGGTTAGGTTAGGTTAGGTTAGGTTAGGTTAGGTTAGGTTAGGTTAGGTTAGGTTAGGTTAGGTTAGGTTAGGTTAGGTTAGGTTAGGTTAGGTTAGGTTAGGTTAGGTTAGGTTAGGTTAGGTTAGGTTAGGTTAGGTTAGGTTAGGTTAGGTTAGGTTAGGTTAGGTTAGGTTAGGTTAGGTTAGGTTAGGTTAGGTTAGGTTAGGTTAGGTTAGGTTAGGTTAGGTTAGGTTAGGTTAGGTTAGGTTAGGTTAGGTTAGGTTAGGTTAGGTTAGGTTAGGTTAGGTTAGGTTAGGTTAGGTTAGGTTAGGTTAGGTTAGGTTAGGTTAGGTTAGGTTAGGTTAGGTTATAGGGGTGAATCTCGGTATATTTTCTTCAAACTTGGTATACGGTGGTCTTTTAGGGTGATCTTTCTATGGTCTTTTTGGCTTGGGGTCAAACTGCCCTCCTTTTGGTACCTCCCATACAAAAAACTTGAAAAAAATTGGTTTTTATTTTTTAAAAAAAAAAGTATTATGCTTATGGAGCTGAAACCTTCCTGCCCCCAAATTTAAGTCATTCCACGTCTAATGACATTTTTTTTGTCGCTCTAGGTCTATAAACAAAAATTTTAGACCCAGGTCAGATTATTTTCGGAAACATTTTTTGTCCAATTTGGCTCAAAAAAAATATGGTTTTTAAAGGCCTAAATGATAGCAGTTTCAAACTGAAAACCGTTTGTCGATAGCTTTAACCGTTTCGGAGAAAAAAATTAACAAACTTTGAAAAATTGCCTGTTAATTATTTTGGGCGCCAGTGCTCCGGATGTATGGCATAATTGAAATCCGACTCGCACTTGACCAAAATTTTTTTTTTGTTGCATGTAAAAATGTGTTTTATTAAGAATTCGATAATGTAAATTGGCTTTACATTGTTTGACAGTTTTTTGACATTTTCTGTTATTAAGTGCAAATGCATTTATTAGGTAGTACTGGTATTATGACAGTTTATATGACCGAAAATGTCACATTAGTTAAATTTGTCAGTGTTTTTGACATTGTGGATTTCGATGAGACGACTTACTACTGACATGGGGAGTTCGTCAAAACTGTCAAATTTTGTGTTTGACAGTTTTTGACAGTTTTTTGACTGTTTTCATTTTTAGCTAGAAATGCATTTCTAAACATGGTAAGTAGTCAAAACTGTCAAATTTTGTGTTTGACAGTTTTTTGACAGTTTTTTGTCAGTTTGCATTTTTAGCTAGAAATGCATTTCTAAACATGGTAAGTAGTCAAAACTGTCAAATTTTGTGTTTGACAGTTTTTGACAGTTTTTTGACAGTTTTCATTTTTAGCTAGAAATGCATTTCTAAACATGGTAAGTAGTCAAAACTGTCAAATTTTGTGTTTGACAGTTTTTGACAGTTTTCATTTTTAGCTAGAAATGCATTTCTAAACATGGTAAGTAGTCAAAACTGTTAAATTTTGTGTTTGACAGTTTTGGACAGTTTTTTGACAGTTTTCATTTTTAGCTAGAAATGCATTTCTAAACATGGTAAGTAGTCAAAACTGTCAAATTTTGTGTTTGACAGTTTTTGACAGTTTTCATTTTTAGCTAGAAATGCATTTCTGAACATGGTAAGTAGTCAAAACTGTCAAATTTTATGTTTGACAGTTTTATGACAGTTTTTTTGACAGTTTTTTGACAGTTTGCATTTTTAGCTAGAAATGCATTTCTAGACATGGTAAGTAGTCAAAAGTGTCAAATTTTGTGTTTGACAGTTTTTTGACAGTTTTCATTTTTAGCTAGAAATTCATTTCTAAACATGGTAAGTAGTCAAAACTGTCAAATTTTGTGTTTGACAGTTTTTGACAGTTTTTTGACAGTTTTCATTTTTAGCTAGAAATGCATTTCTAAACATGGTTAGGTTAGGTTAGGTTAGGTTAGGTTAGGTTAGGTTAGGTTAGGTTAGGTTAGGTTAGGTTAGGTTAGGTTAGGTTAGGTTAGGGTAGGTTAGGTTAGGTTAGGTTAGGTTAGGTTAGGTTAGGTTAGGTTAGGTTAGGTTAGGTTAGGTTAGGTTAGGTTAGGTTAGGTTAGGTTAGGTTAGGTTAGGTTAGGTTAGGTTAGGTTAGGTTAGGTTAGGTTAGGTTAGGTTAGGTTAGGTTAGGTTAGGTTAGGTTAGGTTAGGTTAGGTTAGGTTAGGTTAGGTTAGGTTAGGTTAGGTTAGGTTAGGTTAGGTTAGGTTAGGTTAGGTTAGGTTAGGTTAGGTTAGGTTAGGTTAGGTTAGGTTAGGTTAGGTTAGGTTAGGTTAGGTTAGGTTAGGTTAGGTTAGGTTAGGTTAGGTTAGGTTAGGTTAGGTTAGGTTAGGTTAGGTTAGGTTAGGTTAGGTTAGGTTAGGTTAGGTTAGGTTAGGTTAGGTTAGGTTAGGTTAGGTTAGGTTAGGTTAGGTTAGGTTAGGTTAGGTTAGGTTAGGTTAGGTTAGGTTAGGTTAGGTTAGGTTAGGTTAGGTTAGGTTAGGTTAGGTTAGGTTAGGTTAGGTTAGGTTAGGTTAGGTTAGGTTAGGTTAGGTTAGGTTAGGTTAGGTTAGGTTAGGTTAGGTTAGGTTAGGTTAGGTTAGGTTAGGTTAGGTTAGGTTAGGTTAGGTTAGGTTAGGTTAGGTTAGGTTAGGTTAGGTTAGGTTAGGTTAGGTTAGGTTAGGTTAGGTTAGGTTAGGTTAGGTTAGGTTAGGTTAGGTTAGGTTAGGTTATGCGTAATGCATTTTCACACCGTCAAAAAAAAAAAAAAAAAAAAAAAAAAAAAAGGTTAGGTTAGGTTAGGTTAGGTTAGGTTAGGTTAGGTTAGGTTAGGTTAGGTTAGGTTAGGTTAGGTTAGGTTAGGTTAGGTTAGGTTAGGTTAGGTTAGGTTAGGTTAGGTTAGGTTAGGTTAGGTTAGGTTAGGTTAGGTTAGGTTAGGTTAGGTTAGGTTAGGTTAGGTTAGGTTAGGTTAGGTTAGGTTAGGTTAGGTTAGGTTAGGTTAGGTTAGGTTAGGTTAGGTTAGGTTAGGTTAGGTTAGGTTAGGTTAGGTTAGGTTAGGTTAGGTTAGGTTAGGTTAGGTTAGGTTAGGTTAGGTTAGGTTAGGTTAGGTTAGGTTAGGTTAGGTTAGGTTAGGTTAGGTTAGGTTAGGTTAGGTTAGGTTAGGTTAGGTTAGGTTAGGTTAGGTTAGGTTAGGTTAGGTTAGGTTAGGTTAGGTTAGGTTAGGTTAGGTTAGGTTAGGTTAGGTTAGGTTAGGTTAGGTTAGGTTAGGTTAGGTTAGGTTAGGTTAGGTTAGGTTAGGTTAGGTTAGGTTAGGTTAGGTTAGGTTAGGTTAGGTTAGGTTAGGTTAGGTTAGGTTAGGTTAGGTTAGGTTAGGTTAGGTTAGGTTAGGTTAGGTTAGGTTAGGTTAGGTTAGGTTAGGTTAGGTTAGGTTAGGTTAGGTTAGGTTAGGTTAGGTTAGGTTAGGTTAGGTTAGGTTAGGTTAGGTTAGGTTAGGTTAGGTTAGGTTAGGTTAGGTTAGGTTAGGTTAGGTTAGGTTAGGTTAGGTTAGGTTAGGTTAGGTTAGGTTAGGTTAGGTTAGGTTAGGTTAGGTTAGGTTAGGTTAGGTTAGGTTAGGTTAGGTTAGGTTAGGTTAGGTTAGGTTAGGTTAGGTTAGGTTAGGTTAGGTTATAGGGGTGAATCTCGGTATATTTTCTTCAAACTTGGTATACGGTGGTCTTTTAGGGTGATCTTTCTATGGTCTTTTTGGCTTGGGGTCAAACTGCCCTCCTTTTGGTACCTCCCATACAAAAAACTTGAAAAAAATTGGTTTTTATTTTTTAAAAAAAAAAGTATTATGCTTATGGAGCTGAAACCTTCCTGCCCCCAAATTTAAGTCATTCCACGTCTAATGACATTTTTTTTGTCGCTCTAGGTCTATAAACAAAAATTTTAGACCCAGGTCAGATTATTTTCGGAAACATTTTTTGTCCAATTTGGCTCAAAAAAAATATGGTTTTTAAAGGCCTAAATGATAGCAGTTTCAAACTGAAAACCGTTTGTCGATAGCTTTAACCGTTTCGGAGAAAAAAATTAACAAACTTTGAAAAATTGCCTGTTAATTATTTTGGGCGCCAGTGCTCCGGATGTATGGCATAATTGAAATCCGACTCGCACTTGACCAAAATTTTTTTTTTGTTGCATGTAAAAATGTGTTTTATTAAGAATTCGATAATGTAAATTGGCTTTACATTGTTTGACAGTTTTTTGACATTTTCTGTTATTAAGTGCAAATGCATTTATTAGGTAGTACTGGTATTATGACAGTTTATATGACCGAAAATGTCACATTAGTTAAATTTGTCAGTGTTTTTGACATTGTGGATTTCGATGAGACGACTTACTACTGACATGGGGAGTTCGTCAAAACTGTCAAATTTTGTGTTTGACAGTTTTTGACAGTTTTTTGACTGTTTTCATTTTTAGCTAGAAATGCATTTCTAAACATGGTAAGTAGTCAAAACTGTCAAATTTTGTGTTTGACAGTTTTTTGACAGTTTTTTGTCAGTTTGCATTTTTAGCTAGAAATGCATTTCTAAACATGGTAAGTAGTCAAAACTGTCAAATTTTGTGTTTGACAGTTTTTGACAGTTTTTTGACAGTTTTCATTTTTAGCTAGAAATGCATTTCTAAACATGGTAAGTAGTCAAAACTGTCAAATTTTGTGTTTGACAGTTTTTGACAGTTTTCATTTTTAGCTAGAAATGCATTTCTAAACATGGTAAGTAGTCAAAACTGTTAAATTTTGTGTTTGACAGTTTTGGACAGTTTTTTGACAGTTTTCATTTTTAGCTAGAAATGCATTTCTAAACATGGTAAGTAGTCAAAACTGTCAAATTTTGTGTTTGACAGTTTTTGACAGTTTTCATTTTTAGCTAGAAATGCATTTCTGAACATGGTAAGTAGTCAAAACTGTCAAATTTTATGTTTGACAGTTTTATGACAGTTTTTTTGACAGTTTTTTGACAGTTTGCATTTTTAGCTAGAAATGCATTTCTAGACATGGTAAGTAGTCAAAAGTGTCAAATTTTGTGTTTGACAGTTTTTTGACAGTTTTCATTTTTAGCTAGAAATTCATTTCTAAACATGGTAAGTAGTCAAAACTGTCAAATTTTGTGTTTGACAGTTTTTGACAGTTTTTTGACAGTTTTCATTTTTAGCTAGAAATGCATTTCTAAACATGGTTAGGTTAGGTTAGGTTAGGTTAGGTTAGGTTAGGTTAGGTTAGGTTAGGTTAGGTTAGGTTAGGTTAGGTTAGGGTAGGTTAGGTTAGGTTAGGTTAGGTTAGGTTAGGTTAGGTTAGGTTAGGTTAGGTTAGGTTAGGTTAGGTTAGGTTAGGTTAGGTTAGGTTAGGTTAGGTTAGGTTAGGTTAGGTTAGGTTAGGTTAGGTTAGGTTAGGTTAGGTTAGGTTAGGTTAGGTTAGGTTAGGTTAGGTTAGGTTAGGTTAGGTTAGGTTAGGTTAGGTTATAGGGGTGAATCTCGGTATATTTTCTTCAAACTTGGTATACGGTGGTCTTTTAGGGTGATCTTTCTATGGTCTTTTTGGCTTGGGGTCAAACTGCCCTCCTTTTGGTACCTCCCATACAAAAAACTTGAAAAAAATTGGTTTTTATTTTTTAAAAAAAAAAGTATTATGCTTATGGAGCTGAAACCTTCCTGCCCCCAAATTTAAGTCATTCCACGTCTAATGACATTTTTTTTGTCGCTCTAGGTCTATAAACAAAAATTTTAGACCCAGGTCAGATTATTTTCGGAAACATTTTTTGTCCAATTTGGCTCAAAAAAAATATGGTTTTTAAAGGCCTAAATGATAGCAGTTTCAAACTGAAAACCGTTTGTCGATAGCTTTAACCGTTTCGGAGAAAAAAATTAACAAACTTTGAAAAATTGCCTGTTAATTATTTTGGGCGCCAGTGCTCCGGATGTATGGCATAATTGAAATCCGACTCGCACTTGACCAAAATTTTTTTTTTGTTGCATGTAAAAATGTGTTTTATTAAGAATTCGATAATGTAAATTGGCTTTACATTGTTTGACAGTTTTTTGACATTTTCTGTTATTAAGTGCAAATGCATTTATTAGGTAGTACTGGTATTATGACAGTTTATATGACCGAAAATGTCACATTAGTTAAATTTGTCAGTGTTTTTGACATTGTGGATTTCGATGAGACGACTTATAGGTTAGGTTAGGTTAGGTTAGGTTAGGTTAGGTTAGGTTAGGTTAGGTTAGGTTAGGTTAGGTTAGGTTAGGTTAGGTTAGGTTAGGTTAGGTTAGGTTAGGTTAGGTTAGGTTAGGTTAGGTTAGGTTAGGTTAGGTTAGGTTAGGTTAGGTTAGGTTAGGTTAGGTTAGGTTAGGTTAGGTTAGGTTAGGTTAGGTTAGGTTAGGTTAGGTTAGGTTAGGTTAGGTTAGGTTAGGTTAGGTTAGGTTAGGTTAGGTTAGGTTAGGTTAGGTTAGGTTAGGTTAGGTTAGGTTAGGTTAGGTTAGGTTAGGTTAGGTTAGGTTAGGTTAGGTTAGGTTAGGTTAGGTTAGGTTAGGTTAGGTTAGGTTAGGTTAGGTTAGGTTAGGTTAGGTTAGGTTAGGTTAGGTTAGGTTAGGTTAGGTTAGGTTAGGTTAGGTTAGGTTAGGTTAGGTTAGGTT